>VZUI01026610.1:0-24843 GCA_013401135.1 Cettia cetti | reverse complement strand
GGGGGGGGTGGGGGGTGGGAATGGTGATGGTGGTTTTTGTTTGTTTTGTTGTTGTTTATCTTGTGAAGAACATGAATAATCTTCCTTATGATTTGTCCAGTTTTTCAGATGTGAATCTGTGGATTCTGTAGCTTTGCAAATCCTGGACTGATGACTTTTTATTTGTCCTCCATCCCCTACCTCAGTTTATCACCCATTTTGACCATTAACAGTAAATTGCTTTCTTATTCACCTAAGCCTCAGCTAGAAAAAGAGATCTACTTTGAGTCCATTCAGCATCAAATAATTAACTTGGTGTAAAAAGTAGGTACATTTCCATTCAGGAGGGCAAGAGGGAACACATGAGGAGCCAGCCCAGTTTCTTGGTAAGAGGGCATGTTTCTAGGAGCTATTTCATAAGGCAGCTTTGCAGTTACTGAATCGGCACTGAAAGCAAGTAAAAAGACAAAATAAATCAAACCCCAGAAAACTAACAGCTTTGTAGATAACGATTCTCCAACTATCAGGAGAGGCTCAACAGAGAAAACGCAGATGGTGAAGTAGAAATCAAAGTATTTGCTGATCTCATTGCTCCTGTCGCTACTATTGCACTGCTACTTGCTTGTGCCAGTGGGAGAGAGAAATTTGTATTGCTGAACACCACAGCAGGGTGAAAAGCTTCAGAAGTGCTCTGTATAAATTGAGAATGAGTTCACTTTGTTCCCTAACCTGGTCCTTCAAATTGACCAGTGAGAGATTTTGCTTGATGTTGTAACTATTCTCATTTAGCACAGATGAGTTTTTCGTCTCTTTCCTCTGCTTTATGTCTTATAATTATAGGTCTGCACACAAAGGTGTGAGCCTTTGGCATCGGCATTGCCCCAAGTGATTAAAGTGCTGAAAGATGAGACATTTTCCTCATTTTGTAATAACACTGCCTTAGATGAGTGCTATAAATCACTTGGTCCTTATGCTGATTTTCCTTTGGCCTTCTGGTGTTGTCCCTCCTGCAGTCTGGAATGAATGCTGCTACGAAGCACAGTTTGTTTCTGGGAAAATCACGTTGGCATTTGCAGCTTGAGCTCCTCTGGAGGATACAGCCTATTCATGTAGAGAGGCCTAGTGCTTCCCTTGCTGGAAAACTGTCAGTACTCTCTGGAGTGTTAGTAGCTTAAGTTACAAGTGACCGTATCTTTCAGGCTTCCAGCTTCTTATTCCTCTAGGATATAAGAATTTGACATTTTGATTGTTTGTTTAATGAAAGCATTCTCTTACCTATAGCTCAGTTGTTCTGATATTTAATAAAGAAAAGAAAAGATATATTTTGGAAACCAGAGGTCTTGACTATATAGGAACATTGTTTTCCATCCAACAGCGTGAAGCCAAGCAATTAGAAAGAAAAGTAGCATTGGCCTTCACACTGTGTTACAGTGAGCAAAATATGACCAAATATTAAACATAAATTGTGCCCATAATCTTTGATTCAGATCCCAATTTGAACAACTTCCACTATTAGAGGTGCTTACAGCTGAGCCTTGGATTCAGTCTAGGGTAAAGGGATGGGTCACTTGTGCATGTGGTTTGCAAATGGGCTTTGGTTTGGGTCCATTTCCTTAAGATGGACATGACCCCTTGCATATGATTGTTCTGGCAGACTGCTGCTGCTCTGTAGTGTGCTTTGGTGTCCATTGGATCTTGGGAAGCTCTTCTGGGTGGCTGCACAGCTCAGTTCTGTCTGAGCAGGGCTGCAGACACTGCTCTGCTGAGTGCTCCCCTCCGAGATCTCAGAGGAGAAATGGCCTGAGCTCTTGCAGACTGAACTCGTGACAACTGGTGCAGCTATGAGTTGTGGACCCCTCACTGGAGTCCCCAGGATCAGCTGACAGCAAGTGAAACCCTTGGAAGCAGGAGGTCTTCAGGAGCCACGGGGACGGGTGTGGTGCAATGAGTAATGGTATGTAATGCATGTGCAAGGGGCCTCTGGAAAATACCTGAGAGCACCAGAGATAACAGCAGGAACTCTGTATTTATCTCTGAGCTGGAAAGAATTGCTCATTCACTTCACTATTCGGTTCTAGCAGAGCCAACATCTGAGAAAGATATATGCAAGGTCAGACAGATATCTAACCTGCCTTTCAGAAAGTTCTTCCTCCTCCTGGCTGTTTCATTAGTTTGTGAGCTAAGGTAAGAATAATATATGTCTTTAACCTTTTCAAAAAGAGCTTTGGATGTTCTTATTATCTGTATGAATGTCTAATTCTACTTTTATTGCTGGTCGATGCTTGAATGCATCACACAGCAATGACTCACATGGCATAATGCTATGTCCTGTAAAAGGCATCTCTATAAAACATATTTCTTTTCTGTTTCACTACTTGTGGCTTTTCTTCTTACATTTATGGAAGACTTGTTTGCATGAGACTTCTTTTAAAACTTATCTCTCAAAAAGAGATCAGTTTCACACAAAGGTCCAGATTCTTGTTCTACAACCATGCAGTTTAGAAGCACTAGCATTACATGGGAAATGACACACAGTCTACAAAAGTGTGCATTATGGATTTCTTTTACAGCTGCAGGAAGAAGGAAAAAAACCAGGGAGTTGCAACAAGTGCCTTTAAATAATGCCTGTTCTGTTGATTTGGGAAGATCTTTGATTTTTTTAAATTTTCACTGAGTTTTTAGGCCAAGAAAAGTGTTTTGGGTTGTTTTTTTTTTTCACTTTTTAATGTAGACAAAGCTGTAGCAAGCTTTGAACCTTCCAGAGTTTTTCAAAGTAGTTGGGAAGCTGATATTCCTTTTTAGTAACTACTGGGCATTGCTCATGTGCACAGGTATTCCCTGCTATTGGTCTTGCCTCTGTCCTCTTGGGCTCCATGTTGATGTGTGTGAGTGTGTTAACCAAGAAAACTCACAAGAAATGTCACAAGAAAAGTGTGTTAACCAGGAAAACTCACAAGAACAGTTGAGTAGGACAATGGTTTCTACTTTTCATCAGAGGAGTGGCTTGTCTCTGTTTTTTTCTTTTTTTTTTTTTCCACACAAAATATATCTTTCATTCTTTGAGGAAGATTGCATTCTTCAAATTCCTCAAACATCTCTTCAAATTACTCTGCTTCTGCCTGGTAGCAGTCATCTTCACAGGAACTTCATCTTTGTTGGTTGGTAGAGAGGCTGGTGCACACCAGGAGCCTACTCAAGTTTCCTGAACTCAACAGTTTCTTCATTTACAATTGCAGATTCTGGATATGATGAGTCTTGTCTGACGGAGTTTTCAGAATGAAAGAAAATCTATAATAAGTTTTTTAAGAGTTTGGTAAACTGTTATATTAAGACTAATTTAGTTTTTAGCAGTGTTTATCAGAAAGTGAAAATGTCCCTCAGGTAAGGTCACAAAAAGACTTGCAAGGTTGAAGTAACAGGTTATATTGACAGATACAGTTCCTAGCAGATTAAATACTATGGAAAATTGAGAAACTGCTTCCAAAATTTTATGAGCTATTTTGAACTTCTCTCGTTAATTTATTATAGAATTATTATACTTCAGTGAAACTCATCTGTTGTAGACCAGCTGGGGCTGGAGTCTACTATATGTTGTTGGGGAAAAGCAGAGACACATTTGAAGACATTTGGCAAAATTTTTCAAGTTATTCCTGTTGCAAATGTGAGCAAATGTCCGTGTCTGAAGGAAGTACGCAAGATCCCTTCATCCATGGTACTTATTTATTTAATGTGTGTTTAATAACTGTGTATTTAATGCATGATGTTCCCCACATACAAACCCAAAAACAATGTGAAGGATTTCTGTTGAACTCAAAAGTGAACTGCAGGCTTTTCTGCTTACAATGCCTTTAAATAATTTTTAACTGTTTTCTGTCAGTACAAATGCAATTGACTGAAGGATTTGATTATGCTGGAACTGTGAAATGAGGAAAAGGCACACCAATACTGTCAAAATTCAGAAGGTTTTGGTAGCAGCTGAATGAGTGTGAATTCAGTTCACTGAGTTTAAACCAAAGGCTGGGTGGGTTTTCTGCTGGCAGGATTTGAAGGGCAGATTGGCAATATGGTGCATTTCCACTTCACACTTAATGGAAACTATTATGAATTCGTATGGAACCATAATTGAAACCACACAATTTCAAAGCACTCTAATACTTCAATTTTGTCTTCATGAAGTATATAATCTATTATTTCTTCTCTGAGTATTAAACTATATAACAGTATTAATACTTGCTCCAATACTATGAAATTACAGACAGGTCTCTCTATGTAGTGTAGTGTAGTTTATTTCTTTTCTATCCTCCAACAGCCTTCTCTCCCCATGCTTCAGGAGCCCTAGCTCTGCAATTTTCATCTCTTCCAGTGACATTGATTCATATCACAATATCCTCCCAAATTCATTCTCATCACATTATCCTCCCAAATTCTTTCCCTTCATACTATGTTCTTCACTGAATGCCACTTCTGCACCTCTGCAAGCTGCCATACCTGGTGAATAGAAGAAGGAATAGCTAGGAAAGGGATGGGTTTATGCTACAAGCTGAATATAGACCTGCAAAAATCTGTTGATTTAGATAGAGCAAAGAACACCCTTTCTGTGAATCACACAAACCCCCCATTTTTTAGTGTGCCATGACAAACTCAATATAAAAACCAAGAAGTCATAAAAATAGCTTGTATGGGTCTCAAAGACACAACAACCAAAGGCATATAAAAAGGAAAAAATAGTAGACAATTGAATTTAAGGTGTGAAGTTGAGTGGGTTGAGTGAGTTGTGTGAGTTGTGGCTTTTCTTCTTACATTTATGGAAGACTGAGTGAGTTGCCCAGTAATGAGTTTTAGGTAAATATCAAAGTTTTTAAGAGAAACTAAATGGCTTTACTTGTATATCCTTGCTGCTTTTCTTGTTTAAGATAATAATTCCTGGTAGCAATGAAATAATTTAACTCTACTATATGAAATGTAATGTGGTTTATGATTTATTCTTCTGGCTGCCTTCTATAGAAAGCTTTGCCTGAATTCTGTAGCGCTGAAGGCAGTGGATAGTGGCCTGAAGCCATGGATCATTAGTTAATGTAGCAAAACAGATATGTGGAGTTATTCTAAGTCCTGAAAATCTTGGAGAAAAAGGAAAGTAGCTGAAGAGAAAAGCTGAAATAGCCAGTATAACTTGATAAGCCTAATGTAAGATAATGTGTGGATTGGCCTGACCAACAACAAGAAGGGGAGTTCTGTAAGTCTGGCCACACACACAACTGTGATCTGTGCTACATAATTATGTGTACATGAAGGGATTTTAGGAAGTGTTGGTAAGGTGAAACTGATTGTGTGAGTCCTCCTGGCACAGATCACCTGATCAGCCATGAAAATGCCAGGGAAAGACCTCCTCTATTTTCCCTAGTCCCACATCTTCTTTTTTGGTATTTCAAAATCAATCGGTAATAGAGGGCTCTCATAATTATCAGCTTTCCCCAATATTTCCTGGAATGCTCTTCCCTTTTTCAGATTTTGGCTCTTGTCAAAACTACTACCATTGCTTTTCTCCCACCACAGGAAGAAATGCACTTCCTTCACCTTTATCCCCTGGAATTATTTAAAAACAGGCTGCCTCTGAAAACATTTGGCTGTGTTTTAGTATGCTGTTTTTCAAACTTGCATACTATTAGGCAAATACAGAATTATGAGTAAGCCATACTAAAAAACAAGCAAAATAATCATGGACATAAAGTGAAAAAAGAAACAAGTGAAAACATATTAAATTGGAAACTCATGATTTTTCCTTGAAAAGTCATTATGTATGTTTGGCTTTATATACATGCCCTTGTGCTCAAGATAGTTTTGATTTAGGGGAAGAAGAGAGGGAGAATGGACAACACAGGCCTTCTTTCACCTCTGCTGTTCTGATGATCTCAGTTTTAGTGATTGAGTAATTCCTAATTTGTACAGACAGCAGATGTAGGCTCTGGGGTTCTCTGGTTTATCAGTTTCCAAGAACTGGCTTAAGAAACCTTTTTTAAAAGTTCAAAGAGCAATGTTTTGAAACTATGTTTGGGATGCATTGTATTCTAAAGGAAATAATTTCAAGGTCCTTTGCAGTTTGGTGCTCAGTTCTCTTTCACTCTGAATGAATTACAGTGTAGGAAGGCAAAAAAGGAAGGTGTTAGTATTTAATCCTACTCCTATTTTAAAAAGTGCTTTCAAAAGGATCAAAGTTTCTTTTCATGAAGACTAGTTAAAAGACAATCCTCCCTTGTTGTTGACTGTCTATGATTTTGGATGCATTGTGGACACTCAGGCTGCAAACGCTGCTGTCACTGAAAGTTCTGATGTGAACACAATATGGGTTCGTAGGTCTTTACATACTTTCAGAGCAGTACAGGGTCTGTCCTGCTTCTTGGTTATGACAGCTGGTTCCAATTTTTGAAGTGTGTTCACTGTTTCCAATGAACAGTACATTGCATTAACTAGGTACATCATGTCTCCAGATAGCTGAGGACCTGCCAGACCCTGAGATACAGTCACTGCTCAGACTTTCTATCATGGGTAGTCATTTTTCATTAGTTGTTCTGAAATTTGGTGAGAATCGATGAAGATACAGCCATAAGTGAATTTTCGTCATTTTTGAGGAGAATTGACTTTGCTTTTAATTGACTTTTCCTTTTTACATTTCAGATTTTATTAAATGAAGGCACAATGAATGCAAGATTATAAAACATTTGGTAGTGAAAGGTCTATCCAGGCTTCACTTCAAGGGTTTGGTTTGGTTTTTTTGGTTTTGTTTGTTTGGTTTGCTTGTTTTTTTCTCTATCATGTATACTCATTCATTATGTTGAAGAATATTCCTGCTGTCCATTGAACCACATCAGACCTGTGATTAAAGTGTGCTCTCTGCAGCTTCCTTTGGCTGAAATCAGACTGAAATCAGCTAGATACAACTTCTCTGTAGCATCCTTCCAGTCAGAGCACAAACAGCACACGTCATTGCTGGACACTGAGCAGAGGCGAACAGAGCGTGGCTCACACCCACACTCATCTCTTGGATGACCTTGCAGCTCTTGATGGGAAAATGTATCCAAATTCCTTATCACCACATGGAGAGCTGGAGGGAGAACAGGAAGAGAAGCATCTGTTTCCCTCCTGTTAGAGCCCTGGCTCTAGGGTTAGGGGCACAGCTAGAGGGCTTGAGAGCTTATTAGCGCTTCCAAATCTTTAATTTCCAAGTCTTACAGCTAATGGCCCATGCATGTCCCATCCTTTGCTGACTATGGAAAAAGACAGGCTTGAATAAATGCTCTGTAATAATCTGGGAAATGTGAGGAGGGGAAAGAAGCACCTAGAGAAAACTTGTTATCCCAATTAATGTGTC
Organism: Cettia cetti; assembly: GCA_013401135.1. NCBI lineage: Eukaryota > Metazoa > Chordata > Aves > Passeriformes > Sylviidae > Cettia > Cettia cetti. The sequence continues at coordinate 17,498 of VZUI01026610.1, read as the reverse complement.
ATTAGACTGACTACTAGCTTTAATATTGCCCTAGTAATGTTTGGGGTGAAAATTTATTCCTTCCTATCATTTACTGATCATACCACCATTTACTGATCACATCCAATACCCAGTTAGCATAGGCCTCCTCACCTGGGGAAGTAATAGCTCTATCTTTGCTGTCTCCTTGAATTTCAGAAGGTGGAAAGTGCAAATATCACCATGTGTAGTGGTTAATTTAGCCTCCAATTTTATAACAATTTTATAATTACTGAACACTGAGGAGAGCTATTTTAGCCCTTCCTAAATCCTTAAGTGTGCAGCTCTCTGGCACAGGACATGTCCTATCTTGGCTCCTTAATGTGAGCTTTCAAAATTTTGTATTAAAATGATTTTTCTTTAAAAGTTTTAGGATCCTCTCAAGTTGTTCCCTCTTCACTCAAGCACTCAGGCAGAATTAAACTGTTCCTATTTCTTTTTAAGAATCTCAAGACAATACAAATTTTATTTTAAATTTAATTTTATTTTATTTAAAGTGTTCCTCACACAGCACTATTTTTCGCTACTGCACTGCATTCAAATTCTATAGAGATAAGCTAATTGACATTTTTTCTAATGAGAAACAACCTAACTTTTCTTAAAACAATTCTGCCAGCTGTCTTGTACAATATACTGGCTTTAATTCACAATCAGATGAAAAATAGAATGTAATTTTAATGGTAATTTGTTAGATGTATGAGCTTCCACTTTACATTTTTATACGGTGTATATGTATGCTTTTGATGCATTTATTTCACAGTGTAGTCACATCACTCTCATATTTTACCCACCACTTCAGGTCCTCATCTGAGCAATGCTGCTCTCAAGCAATGGTTTCTGATCCACAGATTGTGGGCAAGGAGCCCAACAATACTCATGGTACATTTATTCCTATGGACTTTTATTTCTTTAACATGACGTGAGATCAGAGTGGCACGTGTCCTCTGAAAGCAGCACAGACAGACAGTCAGTCATATTTTTATATACTTCTCATAGTTTACATATACTTTCCTACCTACTCTGGAATATTGATTATATTTTCCAGGGAAGCATTTTAACTGCTCAGATACAGTCTAAAGAAAGAGTATGCCTTAAAGGGTATTCTGCACTAAAAAATGACTGTATTTTTATGGGTACCTGCTATTACCTCTTTGATTCATCAGGCATGAAAAAAATTCCTATAAAGAAAAAAAAGAAATATATATTTTAAAAAATTAAATATTAAAACGTTTATTGCTTCAGTTGAAAACACTGAAAAAAAAGTCTCTATACATATATATTTTAAGGTTTATGGTCTATACTATCTGATAGGTTTTATGGATTTATTTCCTACAGGGATCTTGGGTGAATACAAACCCTATGGTGTCATTTGCTTGGCTGTGATTTCTGGAAGAATTATCGTATTAACCCTTCTCTTAATACTTGCTTTTTCTCTTGTCATTACCTGGTACTATTCTATGCTGTATGTATATCTATCTGTATCTATCTATACCTGTATCTGTATATATCTATCTATATCTATATCTATATCTATATCATCTATATCTATATCTATAATCTATATCTATCCATATATCTATCAGCTGGGACCTTTTTTGAGAGAAAAAAGAAGAAAGATTTTTCCACTTTTTTCTCATGTTACTGCTGTCATCTTTGTCAGTGTTACTCTCATCATTATGACATTGTCAAGTTCCTGCAAGAAGTGTAATCAGTTGTTATTATTCCTTCTGTTTTCACAGAGTCTCATTTCTGCTATCTGTCACAGCATGCAGAGGGTTTTTTGACTTTGTTGGTTTTTCTTAACTCTAATTCTGGGCTCCGTGTATTTTTCTGTCTCAAGTCTCTTTTCTTTTAGCATGCTGGGTTACTTGTCACATACCCATAAAGTAGTCCACCATAAAACACCCTTCATTAGCAAAAGAGGAGATTGAGAGGGGACCTCATCAATGTCCATAAGTATCTGAAGGGAGGATGTCAAGAGGATGGAGCCAGGCTGTCTTCTTGGTGGTGCCAAGCAACAGGACAAGAAGCAACAGGCAGAAACTGATGCACAGGAAATTTCACCTGAACATGAGGAAGAATTTCTTTACTGTGTGGGTGACCATGCACTGAAAGAGATTGTCCAGAGAGGATGTGGAGTCTCCCTCACTGGAGGTATTCAAGAACTGTCTGGACACAATCCTGTGCCGTGTGCTCTAGGATGGCCCTGCTTAAGCAGGGAGGTTGGACCAGATGCTTCACTGTGGTCTCTTCCAACCTGACCGGTTTTGTGATTCTGTAATTCTGTGGTTCTGTGTCTCCCTTAGGTTGACATCTCTAGTTTGCTGCCTGGTTGTCCTTTCCCAGTTGTTATTTGCACAGATGGCAAGTTTCCAGACTGAGCAGTGAGACATGTTCAGTATTCATTTTTAGTGAGAAAATTTATTGTTTTAGTTTTACCTCTAGAGCCATAGGCCATTTCCAAATCCCAGGGAGCCTGGCAGAGGCTGGAAAAAGTCAGATCTGCCTTCTGTCTGTTTCTCTGACCCCACAACACAGCAACATCCAGGTGCCACAGCAGTGCAGATCAACTGGCTTAGCCAAACCACCTTACAGGTACAGTTTCCTAGATACACCAGGAAAACAGCAAACACATTTTTGGTTGTGTGACTGTTTACAGATTTTTTCCATAGTCCAATTTAGGCTTTTTTAAGCATTTCAAGTATTTGGTAGCAATAGGGTGTATGAAGTCTTTCTGGAACTGACTCTGATGAAGCTTGACTCTTCCTCCATTTGACTTTTTCAGCTATGATGAATGAGTCAAGGTCTGAAGGTGGTGATCCAGGCACAGCCTTTTCTTGTGTTGCTGCCAGAGAATGTTTTCACCATTCTTTAGGAGTTTTCTTCTTGCCCTCATTTTCATTTCCTTAATAATGTTCAAATATTACAACATAAAAGACTGCCATATGTCAGAGCTTGCCTTGTTGCTTGCCAGCTTTCAGGCAACAGAATATGATAAATTATAGAGAAATAAGCCTCTTTCTTAAAAAGCTAGAATAGATCTGCCCTGTGCTGTTGTGTCCTGATGTGTGTAAACTGTCTGTTACACACCTCTTAAAGGGTTCAGGAGATTAATGCTCTAAAATAGCTCTACCCAGAAATAAAATTGTGATTATATCCTGTTGGCTACAAAGTGGGACTGAAAATTCCTCAGAGTTTTCCCTCAGCTGATAGAAATAAAGGGTAGCTAAAAACAGAGAGAGAAAAAAATGTTTTCTTCAGGTCATATGCTCACCATCATAAGGGGAAGGAGACAGGACTCCAAAGAAAGCTTTGCAGGTTTTGTAATCATCTTCCTAACCCTTCAACTAGAGGCACTTAACATCTGTTGGAATAGATGGCTATTAAAACAGGAAGAAATTTGTGAAAAAAAATTAAAAATTGTCCTATCTTATTCCCAGGAAGACTTTCTGATGTTGTGCAGTGCTCTGTACAACCTCCAGTAACACTTGAAAGTATGGCAAAGCAGATAAAGCTTTATGATTTCAGCTGAACCCCAGATTCCTGAATGGAAAACTGAGAATTCTGGGATTATTTCCATCTGTACCTGCTAAAGATTTTGGCATGATGCTGATGTGGGCAGAAAGAGGCAGTATTTTCTTGAGCTGCCACAAGCTAAGCCTGCTCAGCTGAGCTTCTTGAGCCCTTAGGCTCCTCTTTCTTCTCTGCATTCACAGTTCGTGAGGTGTATCTGAATTTCAGCCCTACTTTTTCCTGTTCCTCCTCTCCCATAGGACAGTGGTACAGAGCCAGAAGTGATGCTGAAACGATGTGAAAGTTTTTCATACATGGATGAGGAGGAATGGACTAGGAAAAAATCTTCCTTAAATATTGAAGATAAATCTTTCAAGATGTGGCCATGGGAAAAGTCAAGGTAGTCCAAGAGAATGTGAATTTGTGCGTGGTAAGAAAATGTTGCCTAACTTGAGTTACAAGCTTGTGCTCACTTTTTAGCACATAGCAAAGCAGTCATATATCTCCCTGTTTTTCAGCCTTCTGGTTTGGAGTCAGAGTTTCTCACGGACTTTCATGTAAACAAAACAATGTTTTCATAACTGTCTATATTGTTTACATTCTTCTTGTTAAGAGGGACAATTGATGGACACTTTCTCAGACCAATGGAACTGAAGAGGTAGAACCTCAGTCTTCCAATGTGGTCTCATTTCTGGAAATCTATATAAACTGAAAGTGAAAATTAAATTCCTTCTTTTCTCGCCTTGACTCAGCTTTGGTGTCTGCCTCTCTCTTGTGATGGTTGTGGGTCCGTCATAAGTGCCTACATTGAGTATTTATTGATGTAGAGAGGCAGATAATTTTGAAAACCTCTATAGTATACTTCCTTTCTTTATTAACTTTAATGAAAAAACCTATTTAAAATTATGCTTTACAGAGTCTGAGTGACTTTCTTACCAGAATAATAGTGGACCACCACTTCCTGGTGTAAACAGTGCCGCTTAGTCACAAAAAAATGACAGGTGCTTAAAACAAGGACTGTATCTGAGGAATAAAGATTAAGCCAAATTTCATCTTTCTTTTCCTAGAAAACATTTTGTTTTGATTCAAATAGAGCACAGCAACAGAGAGTCCTTAATCTATTATAACCAGCAAGGTTAAAAATGTTTGATCAATGGACTCACTTGTGCTATAAAGTTCAGATAAGGTAGATCAGCTTCTGATATGGAAAAACCAGTCTGAGCATTGTTTGCCTGTATCATTTCTGTGCCTCCTTAGTTGCATGAAAACATAGCTATAAGTCACAGTTTCTCTCCCACTGGCATCCTGTGCTCACAAAGGGCACAAGAGCAGTTTGCTGTTGATGCTGACTTCCAGAGCATTTATACTTAAATACCAAATTACTGGGAGAGTTAGGGGAGGAAATTTAGCAGCTTGTTTCTACAGCTGTGATTCAAAACCTCAAAGACATTCATACCCAATGAATGAGGCTGCTGCAGACCAGCACTCTTTTTGTATCCTGTCTGCTTTCTAGCACCTCATTAGTTTTACTGGCTATTTGGTCAGAGGTCAGCTGTATCCCTCTCCCATTTGTACACCTATGGAGAGAAAAACTTGGTGAATTTTCCCAACAGTTTGAGATCTCAACTTATGTTACGCAAGTTGTATAACTCTTTTGAAAGTCTCGGTTTTACTCTGCTTATTTTATTTCTCATATTTCCTCTTTGTCAGGACTATTCCTTTGTGGGCAATTACTGGATACTTTTCTTTGTAAATCTGATCCTGTGTAATAGATGGGGTGCTTTTTCTCTTTTAAAGTGTCTGCAACTGGGATATTGCTGCTCTGTATGGCTGTGATATGTTGTTTTTCAACAAGCTAGGGAAATGGGCCTGAAAAGATTTGCTCTTATCTGTAAATAGTACTTAGGGATACTTCTGTCTTAAGCACATGACTATTCCTGTCAAAGCCATCTCTGTGTGTAAATGCTTTATTAGGTTCTTGTAGCAGCAGTATAATTTCTTTGATATTAGGGCAAATCAGTACTAATGAAAAATTGTGTTGAATTCCTAATATTTACCATCCCCTAAAGGCTGGAAATATATTTCTCTTTTTTGGAAACATACTTCCAAGGCAATGTTAGGTAAATTATCAATATTTTTGGAAGCTGGAAGTCAGTTTTAAATATTAGTGACAAATGGGAGTGAAACCTTTGATAATTGTTCCAGATTTGTCATGCTGAGTAATCTCCGCTTTCACAGAATACGAAAGATTTCCTTAGAAATTACAGTTGCTCAGAGGATGTTTTCTTTTGACCTATTATAATTAGTTTCGTGGAAACAGCATTTTGTGTCTGTTAACTTGGAAAGTTTTATGACATGGAGCACTAAGCAGCAGATATCTGCTTGCTGCTCCTTGTTTAGTGGTTGTGTGCATAAAACCACAAATAAAGAGGATGCATTTGCTATGCACAGGGAGTAAAGGCAGCAGTTGTGACAGAATGTATTTGAACATTTAGGAATGTCAGCAATAATGAAGAGGATCAATTGTGAGATATCTCTTACCTATCCTGAGGCACAAGGACCCACTTTTTCTTAGCATGCTCTGCATTTTGCCCCCAAACATCTTACAGGAGGGCTGGTTATTATAAGTAGGGATTTCTGAGAGTGGTGTTTATGCCTTCTTGTTTTCAGCTATGAAATGCAGAAAGCAGGTGGTGTCTCAGCATGCTGTGGGAAAGCAGGCTGGAGGTGCGTGGGGCAGGGTTATCCTCCTGAGTAAGCCCAGCAGATATTTGAAGGTCAACTTGTGCAACCACAGGATGCTGAACAGGAGGTTCACAGTGCCAGGGGTCAGCCAGGAAAGAGCTGTTGGAGCAGAATGCTTTCTGTTCCTGGATTCTGTTCTGGGGTGAGGAGGGAAGATAAGATGCCATGACCTCACTAGCTGCCAGCCAGGTCATGGCAGTGACAAGGCAGGCTTCTGCTTTCCACTGTGAAACAGTGTTCAGGAGCACTGGTGGGGACCTACACCTTTAGTGTATGGCTCTATTGAATCATAGCTCCAGAAAAATCTATACAAAGGTTTGCTGAGGCTGTGTGCATGGAGGAAATGAAAGATAACCTGACTACAGTTTCCACCTTTAAGAATGTGCCCAAATTTCAGGCTGCAGATCTGCCTCCGGTGGGAGGGAAGACAATGCCACCAGCATTCCCATAGGTCTGCTGCTACATACACTGTGTCCATGCTGCAGCTCACCTGCACATGTCAGGTAAAACCTACTTGTCCTGTAAATCACCAACTGCTGGATGCCCTGGAGACACAGCATCAGTATGGTCAGGGTACTGGTATCCATCTTCCTGTCCTGTGTGGAGACCCCTGGGAAAAGGGATATTATTATTATTATAATTATCATAATTATCAGCATTATAATTATTATTAATAATACACTATAATGTTATATAATGTATAATATACAATCATATGATATATGATATAATAATAGTAATATAAAATAATTGTTTCATTGAGGGAGACAATTTCTCATGACAATTGTTGATTTGAAATTATTTGACAGGGATTGCCTCTTGGTGATATTTCTGAGGATGAAAAGGATTCTTTCTTATGTGGGTCTTGATAGCTATTGTACAAGTGGTGTCAGGGCCCATGTAAGACAAACAAGTGATTTTTTTTTCCTTTGGGAAGGATTTCTATTTCTTTACAGGATTAGTCTTTTTCCACTTCCTAGTGCTTATATTGTAGAGTTTGTGAGTGGAACACAAATTTATTCCCCCACATTGCCACCAAGAAACAAAATAAGAAAATATAGGAAAAAAACCCTCACATGTGTCCCTTGGTGTTTTCACAGTTTTGTTTCTTCTGTTGGCTTGAACTGTATTAGTTTTGTTGTTTTCAGGGGGTTTTGTGCTTATAGGGATTCAAGGTGATAAATCATGAGAAAGCATAAGTAATATCTTTTGGCTCACAGACAGGCTGATTCATGCTTGTAGCATGGAGTGGGTCAGGTCTTTCCCAACAAAACATAAACTGCCCATTACTGTAAACATGAAATTTAAAAAAGATCTTGGATACCTCAGGTGTGGCCCTGTACTGTAGCTATCTAATTTGTAGGCAACAAATAGCAGCCTTAAATTTTTTTGTCTCATGGGAGTGGGATCTTAAAATCTGAGATGTATAACATTCATACAAGAATAAATAACAAGAACAAGAACAAGAACAAGAACAAGAACAAGAACAAGAACAAGAACAAGAACAAGAACAAGAACAAGAACAAGAATAAGAATAAGAATAAGAATAAGAATAAGAATAAGAATAAGAATAAGAATAAGAATAAGAATTTCTTGTCCAGATGATGAGATAACTCTTATTCCTTTGAGGGCTTCCTTTTCCCAGATGTATCAGTTCTTTTTGTTGCTGGAGCTAGGGAGGTTGGATGTGTGTCTTATTGTTGTGAGTGCTTTCCTTCTGCCATACCTACTGACCTTCCTCAGTTTGGATCCCAGACACCTCTGGGTCCCTCTCACTGTACTGAGGTGAGGCTGAAGACATAGCTTCATGATAAAGGAGTATAGACCAAGGAGGACCTTGGACACAGATGTTTTTAAGCTGTCCAGTACAGTTTGGGGTAGAGAACATGAGGGATAAGTGATGATCTATGAGTGCTGGAAGAATCATCTCTAACCACGTTCTATAAGGTATAGAGAAAGGAATGGGATGTTCTCAGCATGATCTTGTTTTACAAACCTTTGAAGGATGGTTCATGGCTATTCCAAAGAGATCAAAAAAAAGTACATGGTGCTTTTTCCAAGAACTACTAGACCCTGGGGCCAAAGGCTGAATCACATCAACTTTCTTGTCACATTCATTTTCATGCTGTAAGAAAGTCATGTGGTCCTCTGGCCCAACACTACCACTAGACACATGACTGGGGGATGAAATCAGTATCTATGTTACCTTATTGTACATCCTTATTGCCGGTATTTGTTGGTTTTTTTTTCTTTACTACAGCTTTATAAAAAATTAGATCTTCATTGCTTGAGAAAACAAGCTCACTTTTTAGCCTTCTATTTTTTAGACTTCTACCAGCTCTTTCACTACTGATCTTTGGCTCTGGAAGTCTGAAATTTCTTAATATTATTGAATATTTTCCCTCTGAAATAAATTGACTGAGTCTACTGGTTGAATATATAGGCTGGCATTGGACAGAGCAGCTTGGAAATAAAGTATATAGGAGACCTATGAAGTGGTCAAAAAGCTCACTTAGTTGTGTATGTGGTCAGCAGGAACTGTCACCAGCTTAGCTGGCAGATGTGATAACACAGAAGTAACTGGGCTGAAGACATGCAAATTGTCACTTTCAGCAAGGGTGAAACCTGGAAAGAAACCATTAGCTTGTTTTTAGAGTATTTCCCAAGACTCCAACACTTTATTTTGCTCTCTACTGTACTAAATCTAAATATTGTCAGAGAATAAACTCAAGGGTCCTCTTTAACAGTCCACAGGGTGCACGCAAGGGTTTAACAAAAAGCCATGAGAAAATAATGCATGTCCTACGTCTCTGCTGAACACCAGCCAACACTGAGAGTGTTTAAACTTCCTAGTAACATCAATGTTCATCAGAGATCTGTTTATCTGGTCCCTGTGGCTTTGGGATCAGTGTCCATGCCTGTCCCTTCAGTTTGGCTTCTAATTCATGTCCAGCTCTGCCTTGGACCTTTCTCTGCTGAGGTCCAGCTACAAAACTGACCCATTAAACATAGCCTGCACATGCCTTGGTCTGAGCAAGGTGTTATGCTCATGGCATTTCCTGATGTGTCTGACATGCTCGTGGCCTGGCAGGGCCATGTCACATTGTCACACTGATGTCTTGAGAGGCTACCTAGAGCAGTGGCTAGGCAGTGTTAAAAGAGTAAAGTAGGTATTTATTAAAAGGCCTTCAAAGGATACACCTTGGGCAGTAAAAGAGCCTGGCTGTGGCTCTACCCAAGATGGACCCCAAGTTCACACTTTTATAAGTTTTGGTCCATTTACATATTGGGGTTAATTGTCCAATTACAGCTTCAGGTTATGAAGCCCCATCCTCCCAGGTTGCTCTCCTCAACTTTTTGGGTCTGAAGCTGCAACCGTGTCCTTGGTTCTCAGGCTGGAAAAGGATTGTTTTGTCTAACTAAACTGTGAAGAGAACTTGCTAACACTTTGTATGAAGTTCAGAGTTATATACCAATGAAGTACAGAATCTGGAAAATATGAAAGCCAAAACTTAAGGCATCAACATCTCTGTGCTGTTCCCAGTGCTCGAGCATCACTAGATCAATGTCTCACAAAGTGCAGCCTCACCCACTCTCAACTTCATGACTTTCAAACCTGTGTTTTCCACCTTCCATAGCTGTATTTAAACTAGAAATCTCTGGGCTCTCCTTGGTGAGTAGAGGTAAAGAGAAATGCACATATTTGTGGTATCTTGGTTGAAGCACTGAACTAGGAAGGAGGTTAGCTTTCAGACATCTAAGCCTACACATTTTATCTTTTAATTGCTTCCTGTGAAATGCACTTTAGAGGCAGGAAGGAAGGGAACACTGCTCAGGACTCTCTATTTCCCTCTGCCCAGTAAAGTATCAGACAACAAACTCTAGCTCCATTGATAGACCTCATAATAGTTTTTTTATTCCTATAATTAAAAAAAAAAAAAATTCACTGTAAAAATTTCCCAGATTACCTGTCAGTGTTAGTCCAAATGTGTTTTGAAAGAAGTTCAAAGTGTATTGTATTTCAGGTATTTTTTACCCAATTTGTACATAAAAATGATCAATATAATTGTTTAGGAGTGCTGAGAAATGTTATGGATAACTAGACAAAATTTAGCTTTTAGCCACTTTGTGGCAGAGGAAATAACCCAAATCATTGGACTACATTGCCTTGCTGGCTTTTTATAGGAAGAAGCTTTTCCTGGGTTCACTATCAGTATTTCACTTGCCAACATCCATCTGTAATAGAATTCCTCATGGTGAGACATGAACTCAGCCCCTGTGATATTTTAGGTACTCTACGCCATGCAGTAAAGAAAGGCACAGAGATGCTTAAATTCACACTGCTGGGACATTCTCTCTATCTAGGGGCAGGTCTGCTGGGCCAGAGCAATGCTGCAGCTAAGAAGAAAAGTGTCTGGGAAAACCCTCAATAGCTCTTGTGTCAGTGCTGCTGTGCTGCTCTGGGACCTGGAAGATTATCTCCATTGTGTCCTAGTGGTGTTTCATGGATATTTGTACTCTTTCAGTGCTAGTTTCAGCATCAGCATTCTGTCTTGTGTGATATGAAGACATCTACTGAGACAAGAGGCTCTCTCATTAGAGGAGAGCTGTCTAGTGGAGTTGGGCAGCAAGACAACAGAGGTGACTCCCCAGTGCTGCCTGCCTGGGTAATACCATAGGCTGATCCATTAATGGGAAAAGAACATCTAGATTAAAGCATAACAACAAGCTAATTCTTGCAAACAGTTCCTATGGTGAGATGTAGAATCTGGTATAGTGAATGATTTAATTTTGCAATGTTCTATCTTTGCCTAACATGTACAACACTTGGCACTCTTTGTTCAACAGTTCTGAAAATGGATGAAAATAGCATCCATCTCTGTTTCCTCACTAGTCTCCATGTGTTCTGCCTGAAGAGTGCACAGTTTGCATCCAGCAGGCATTTCTTGATGGCCAGACACAGAGACTCCAAAAATTAGTTTATATTTGGGTCAGATTCTGCTGATGTGAACTTGGAATAACTCTCTGGGTTTCAGTGATAGATCCAGACTTACACTTTCAGTGACAGAAAGTTTCTTGGGCTGAATTTCTGGCTGAGACAAATGGGTGTGCCTTTCTTGGACATGAGGAGCTACAGAGTTGGTTGTAAATGAAGTTATGAATTTACTGAGTACGCTGCTTTTACATTAGTATGTCTTAAAACCATGAAGTGGTGTGTTTGGGTTTTTTAAATTTGATTTGAAAGTCACAGCTGTGGAGTAGATTTCCAGTGTGGTTACAGCCACTGAGGAGCTTTTAATTCACTGTCTGTAATGTGGCTGGCTGAGTAGCCAAGAAAACACAAAGCTCCAAATGGGATGAAAGATCCGCTTGAGAAAAGAGGAAAGGAACATGCCCTGAGATCTGTACTTCTTCAAGCAATGTACGATATTCCTGAACTACAGGCCTTGTGCTGCTGTCCCAGACTGCACTGAAAGAGTGTGGAATTTTTTATTTCTTTGCCCCTGGCATCCCCTGTTCTTATGAGCAAGCTGTGGTTTCTTAGTGTGCATATACATTTTTGCATAACACGAAAAAGTCCCAGTCTGTACTTTCCATTGCTGAAGGTATTTCTGTTATCTTTACCACATACAAAAGAGAATGTGTTTTACATCCTTCTCTACGTTTAAGACAAATTAGCCCAAGGAAAGAGCTGTGTATTTAGAGGGCTTTTTTTCCTGTCTCTGACATTAGGCAAGTCAATCAGAGCTTGATTTTCAAAGAGATACTTTATGCTTCTTGTGGTTACTTAGATCAGCAGGTGCAAGTAGTTCAGTGATCCTTGGTATCCATCAACTATTCTCCACCATTTTGATGTGACAGGAGAGCTTTCCTGGATAACAGTGGTCATGAAGGAGTGAATTGTTTGCATCAGTTAACACCTGCTGCCAAAGGATGTGCAATAGGATTAACAGAGAAGAGCCAGCTCTGGGAGCAGCAGATTATTAAATTATTCTATTTTTGAGAGATTTTTCATAATTGCAAATAATTTCAAGACATTTATAAATTCTGTCTCTGACTTTGTATCTCTAAGGACTTCACATTTGAGAAACAAATGTCAGTATGAGAAAGGGTGTCCTAAGTCTGAGGACATGAAAGTTTATCCTCAAATCATTAGCAGTGGAAACATTTACCATTTAAACCATCCAAAAGGGTTTTTTTAGTCTCCAGGACCACTACTCCACTGAGGCACACAGAAATTCTATGGCAATCCTAGAGCTATCAGTCTTCATTATGACAGCTTGCTCTAGTCATATCAGGTATCCCATCTGGTTAGTTTAGTGGTGTTCACTACACTCACACAAGACAAAACTATGTGAAAAAATGGCTTAACTGGATGAGGAATTCTCTGATGGGTTGGGCTCAAAGAGTTACATTAAAGGAGTTCACCGAATCACAGGATGAACCAGGTTGGAAAAGACCCTTAGCATCATCTAGTCCAACTTGTGACCTAACACCTCCTCATCAACTAAACCATGGCACTGAGTGCCATGTCCAGTCATTTTTTAAAGCATGTCCAGGGATGGTGACTCTGCCACCTCCCTGGGCAGATGATTCCAGTGCCCAAACACTCTCTGAAGAATATTTTTCTAACACCTAACCTAAACTTCCCATGGTGCAGCTTAAGAATATATCCTCTCGTTCTGTCAGCTGTTGCCTGGGAGAAGAGATTTTCATCCACCCCTTTGTTACTTGACATGCATACATCTCATTCAATCCAGTTAGGAGGCATTGCTCAGTGATCACTGATCATTACTTTTCTCCCAGCATCCTAGTTATTAATATTCTCCCCATTCAAAGTAACAATACTTAAAATTTTGCAAATGTAGCTTTTTGTGTGTGTGAGTGTGTATATGTGTGTGATATCAGAAGAAGAAAACCCCAGGTCTCACTAACTGTTGAGATATTTAGTTTAACAACTCAAGTCTTGTAACAAACACAAAGATTTTAAGCAATGCGGTTTATCATATACCTTAGAAACTATTGATTTCACTGATGGTTCTTGTTCTTCTTGATATAAGAATCCATTTTATTCAGTCATTTTTCAATGGGACTTAGAAGATAGAAATCAAACTATTTTTTTCCCAGGGGAGATATTTTCCCTTTTTTATAACATTCAGTGGCTCAATATAAAGGTAGATTTTATAGTCAGGCATTCAGCAGTGGTCTCTGTGAAGCATTGGAAAAGTCTGTAACAGTGGAAAGCCAGTTGCTACCTGCCAAAGTGAAATAAAGATAAAATCAAGGAAGGAAAGAAAATTTTGCAGTACATTTGCTATTCAGGTGCTGTTGAAGTGGGTGTCAACTTGTCAGCTTCATGGGGAGGGATGTGCTAAGTGAGTTTTCATCTGCTTTAATGAGCAGTGACTTCTCCCAGGTTTTTATGATTTATTTCTTGAATTTTTTTTGTTTTGGAAAAAGAATTTTAGGAATCACCTCAGTTAGAAAAAATCTGATGAAAGAAGTAAAAAAAAATTGGGAAATGGTCTTTTCAGGAGCAAAGGAAGAGGTTCAGTGCAGGGCAAAATACTTTGCTTTTGTGAAAGACACACTTGTTTTCACAGTCCAACCCCACCAATTTGTTTTTAAAAGCTGCATGCGAAAGATGGATTTTTGTGTCATTTATACACTGCATGAATTTGTTTTCTGGGGTCATACTTATAATGGCGGGAGTAAACTCACTCATAACTGACCTACATGAATTAAAAAAAAAAAAATAAAAAAATTCCAGTGTTGCTGAGCAGTCCAGCTCTGCAGCTACATCGTTCTGAAGTCAGGGGTTCAATTGGCAGAGTTCAGTTGCATGGACTGATATTTCCATCTTGTCATCACCACATTATTTTTTTGCACTGTGAGTAGCAATGCATAGAAGCCAAGTTAAGAAATGGGGATCAGGGGTTAAAAGGAAAACTGATGTTAACAATGGAGAAATAATTAAAAAATTCTTTAGATTGATTAATCCTGGTTGCCTACAACTCAGTCTCAACTGACCTTTTAAGTAGACCTCGAGATTTACTAACCCTTTTTCAAGTTATTCTGGTTTCTGTCCAGCTTCAATCTGAGAGGACAAGGAAAGAACAACATCTTCCTTGTCTCAAAGAGGCAGCACACCAGTAATTATTTTCTTGCTTATCTTTCTATGCAAAGTCCATCCTGTATATGCTGAAAGTTTAATAACTGAATGGGAACTTTGCTTTGCTTTTGGATTATAGAATCATAGAGTAGTTTGAAGGGATCTTTAAAAGTCACCTAGTGTAACCCCCCTGCAATGAGCAAGGACATCTTCAGCTAGATCAGGTTGCCCAGACTTCCATCCAACCTGGCCATGAACACTTCCTGTGCCTGGCACAACTGAGATTTTAGTTACTTTAAAGGGCCAATGTTACTTTTTCAGGTCCGACACTAAGCCTGGGTGGCATTGCTACTGCTCTTCAGCCCAGAATGAATGAGGAATAAGAGAAGCTGACAGTTGTAACCAAAAAGGAATTTCGTTAGGTTAATGTGTGACTGAAGTGCATTGACTAATAGATAATTCTTGCGTCTAAAAGCTTACAAGGCATGCTGATACCACACTTTTTTTTTTCTTATGATATTGAAAAAAGTAGATATACAGATCTGAAGATATATAAAGATGCAAATCTGTTACAAAGATACAAAGGTCTTATAAAGACACAAATCTGATTTCTTTACTTTTAATGCATGAGCAGCTTCTAGTATTTTGGATGACCAGATGCAAAGTTATTCTTTCAAACTGTCTCTGATGGGCAAGAATAATATAATAGGTGTTGATACCTGTCTACCAGCTGAAGCACAAAGTGGCTCAAAGTCAGTTGCTACAAGGATAAAAGTTGGCCAAAGAACCACAGCTCAAGGTAAAATGTATAGTCATCATCACAGAAAATGCTTATAATCTTCACTAAAAAGGGCAAGAGAATTATAAACCATCTCCCAGGTGAAACTTAGCTACAGATGGAAAAACTCGGTGACCTCAAGCAGACAGTTCAGTCAGAGAATGCATCAATGAGCAGACATCTGAAATGATTGGTGTACTGGAAGAAAAACCCTTCCATCAATCAAACTGCAAAGAGGTATCTCAGGGAGATATCCAGAGGTTGGGTTTTTAAAATATTTATTTAAAAAAAAAACAAACTTTGGAAATATCTACTTAAGAAGCCAGGCCAATTAAGTATTAGTGAACTGAGATTTCATTGGAAAATGAAATGGAATCAGTGCCTCAGAGTCCTTGCCAAGTGAAGAATGGAAATTGTGGAGTTTAGCTCTGAAAAGGAGCAGAGGCACTGGAGGAGACCAAAGGCTTGTGTCTGGAAGCTTTGCACAATGACATCTGACATTTGAGGCTTAAACTGCAGCAGGGCGTGCCAACTGCTGCTGGAAGCTGAGAACAAGAAATAATGAGACACCTCATGTCTGGCATACTCTAACACTGCTGGAGAGGAGGTTTGCACATGAACTGTTAGGAGGAGTGACCAGGCTGTTTGAACTGCAGTTGTAACAGTTCCATACCTTGGTTCATTGGTGAGGGTAAATGCAGACATGAGCGAGGCAAAAGGATGGGCTGTGAACAAGTGTCCTGTCTCTGAGGACAGCAATATCGATGTACATCAGGTAAAGATTAGAAAAGATATGGGTGGAAATTTGTCTCTGACATCTGCAATCTCCCTGCAACATGACCATAACTCCTGGAAAGATAGTGGCAATGTGACAGCCACACTATTTATGTAGTGCTTTGTCTGGGTTACCCGAGGCCCTGTCTAGTGAGCCTGAGAGTTAAAGAGCATGTGCTGGGCTTCCATTCATCGTATCCAAAACCATGACGTGGTTTTAGTGCAGAAGCTGTGTTGCAGCCTGCAAAATCGTGTTTTTATAACCTGACAATTAGTGTGTGTGTTGAAGGTTCTGGGGAAGGGGAGCTGGGAATGGTGTGGGGTGCTTCAGAATGCAGAATCTGAGAACATTGAAGGACAGGTACAAAATCTGATATAATGCAGTCGGCATTGACTTTCAGAGGGGTCACTCTAGTAAAGCATCCCCAGAGCCATACTAGGATGTTGTCTGGGAGACAGCTAGATGGAACACGCCAAGACTGAACCGTGGAGCAGGCTAAAATGGCAGCAGAGTGGACAGACTGTGTGGAGTGGCTGAGCTGGCTTCCCAGCCTCTTCTCATTTAACAGGGCAAGTATCTCTCTGCCTCCTGCTTGGTTCCCCATCTGAGCAACCTCTAACTCCCAGGATGCATGTGGAAAATGTACAGCAGAGAGAGGTGAAGCGTACTTTCAAATTTTCAAAATTTTTGTGCTTTAATTGCAGAAATCCCATAATGGGGTTTCCCATTTTCAAAATCCTTCAGGAAAAGTTATTGATGTACAGTGGGACATCTGGCTGCTGCCTGCCAAGTGACTGCAGGTACAGGAGTGCAGCAATCTGCCAGGGAAAAGCAAGCAAGACAAACCTGACAGGTCTTGTTGAACGGGACTGTCTCCATCAGATCGTGATAAATAAGCAAACTCCATGAAAAAATGTCTTGGAAACCTCCCAAAGGGAAACACCCATTAGAGACACCACATCAAAATCATCCAGACCCCACTCAATCATCAGCAATAAGTTCCGTTTGCTGAAGCGTAGAGAACATGAAGTTGTTAAAGGATATTTATGAGATGCAGTCTATGGAAAATGCTTTGCAATGCAAGAGTGTGTGATTGTATAAGTTCTCATAAGATATTTCCTTTTGCCAAAACTCTTCAATGGATACATGTATTCATGTAATCCTCTCACTTATCTGAAGACTATAACTGCTTACTGCTAATTAAATCAGTTAGGGTTTTTATGGGAGCCCACTGGTACAGGTTGTGGGGTCAAGATTCCATGAGCATTAGTCATGATCAATCTCTTTGATAAATTGCAGTTATGCTATGCTGTCTTTTGGATATTGAACAAGCTAGGGAAATGCCAGCACTTCTTTGTGAGAGAAAGACTTCTTCGTTGCACTACTGGTGACAGGTATAGCAAAATAACTTATGAAAAATAGGTGACTGTATGTGACAAATGTCAATGAATATGTATGAAAAATCTATCATCTATCCAGCTATCTATCTATCTATCTATCTATCTATCTATCTATCTATCTATCTATCTATCTATCTATCTATCTATCTATCTATC
>VZUI01026603.1:0-20414 GCA_013401135.1 Cettia cetti | reverse complement strand
GATAGATAGATAGATAGATAGATAGATAGATAGATAGATAGATAGATAGATAGATAGATAGATAGATAGATAGATAGCTCTCCGTATAAGAGAACAAAGTAGTGAAGTCTGTTGATGAGGTAAGAAATGCTTAAGTATTTTCTTGTGAGAACCATGGAATTGAAGTGCTTAGGGCCTCCTTCTGGTAAACAGAATCGGTGCTGTGGAATGAATTCAGCAACAATCTGATGATGTTGTCCGCAAGGTCTATCTTGCTGAAAGGCTATATAAGCAATTGGCTCATTATGTATCTTTGCAGACTCCTTTCAGAGTCATTTATGGAGGTGGGAGTCTGCCCAAAGCCTATGTAAAGTTCAAGAAAGGCAAGTGCAAGATCCTCCACCTGGGGGACACAGGGCCACAAAAATGATCAGAATGTATAACACCTCTCCTACGAAGAAAGGTCAAGGGCTGTTCAGCCTGGAGAAGAGAAGGTTCTGGGAAAACCTTGTGTGGCCTCCTGATACTTAAAGAGGACTCATGAGAAAGTTACATTGGAAATAAGGATTTTTTTTTTTATTTTATTTTTTTTTTTTTTACAGTGAGGGTGATCAAACAGTCTAACAACAGGTTGTCTAGAGAAGTTGTGGATGCCCCATCACTGAAAGAGTTCAAGGCCAGGTTGGACAGGGGATTAAGCAACCTGATCTACTGAAATGTGTCACTGTCCATGGCAAGAGGTTTATGAATGAATATTGAAAGTCCTTTCCACCCAAAACATTCTATGACTGCTTATAAAGTTTCTTCATATTTAAGCACATATGCATTTAATTTGCCTCAAGGAGTAAAATAAAAATTCACAAACAAAATCCAGTCTGGGTATACACTGAAACACTGATATGCTTCAAAATAAGATGTGATTGGATGTAATCAAATGTAATCAAAGTTTTTCCCATTCCATACTCAGCTAATACCTCCTTGCGCGAGAATTTACGGAATCTTTTGTGAGAAAATGGAATAATTT
This sequence comes from Cettia cetti, assembly GCA_013401135.1. Classification (NCBI taxonomy): domain Eukaryota; kingdom Metazoa; phylum Chordata; class Aves; order Passeriformes; family Sylviidae; genus Cettia; species Cettia cetti. The sequence continues at coordinate 19,411 of VZUI01026603.1, read as the reverse complement.
TTCAGGTTGTTATTCCTATGTTCCTATATTTCATACTTCTGAACATCTATAGGAATAAAGTGTTCATGCTCTAATGATGTAAAATATATTTTAACTGTGTCTGTAGTTTTGCCTTTTATTCTTCTAATTAGATCAAAATAGATATAGAAATAAACTAGTTACATTTCTCTGCAGTAATTGTATGGTGAGATGTGGAAGGAGACTTTTTATCAGAGATGCTGTGGGCTGACAGTGCAGAACATCTCCAGAAATTAAAGAAATCATGGTCCTGATCATCTGATAATCCTCGCAAAGAACAAAATTACTCAAACTTTCATTATGTGAACTTTTAAATTTTTCTGTGCCATTAATACATAGGATAACACAAGACAGATAAAACATTTGCCCTCTACAGTCTGTAAGTAATTGATAAAAATTCTTTTTAAATTTAGGTGTACCTAGTATAAAAGAGTTAGTGTTTGGCCAGCACGTCATCTCCTGGAAGACTAACAATCATGCAGTATATTTCAATTACTAGATACATTTATCAAAACAAAATATCCTTTACAATGTATATATTTCAAAGGCATATTTCAAAATTAATCATGGTTAAAAGGAGTTAAGGACTTATAATGTTGGTACATTATATTAATATATGAGTTAAACTTTAAACCCACCTCTAATTATTTCATTTTCCTTGAATTATTTAAAATTAGTATTTCTGAATTTAATTTTCAAAAACGCAGTCTATTTGTTTCACCAGCATGTGTAGCTTAAAGGTCAAAGTAAATGGAATTCATTTGAGGTTCTGTCACAGACTTAAGTTTTCCATTAAGTAAAATCAGCCTTAACTTCAATCTCTCACGAATAAGCAGGTTCATTGCCCAGAAAATTTAAACAAAAAATTATTTATTTTTTTTTATTAAAGTATGAGTTATTATAATGCACCTTCATAGAATGCATTTGATTCAAAACCCATAGAGGAGAAAAAGAAAAGATTGGCGCTCAAGTTTAAACTTAACTTAATGTTTGTTTCATGATATGAAAATTTTACCTTTCTAATAATGTTTTTCCCTTTCAAAAATTGTAATGATGGAATTAATATGATATTAATTAAGGAAATTAGCTCAAATTAATGAATTCAGTATTTTTAGTTTAATAAAGTTATATGTATATGCAACAGCTTTTAAGAGAGATATTACCCCACGTATTTTCAGGAGTTAATTGTAAGAAATACAGGGTGATTTTATAGGTTATTTTTGTCCTTTATGGGGATTTATAATCTGTTCTAGCTTCTCTATAATAAAAGGAAATGAAAAAGAAGAGCTGTCTTATTCAAACTGAAATGGCGTAAGTCTCAAATCAGGTCTGCTTGATGAATTTCTAGTGTAGAAGACATATTTACTTGATTACAAACAGCTGAAATGGCCATATGGTTGAACCATCCGCCAGGGAACAAAGTAATTGTCCCATGGATAACAATAATGTGAACACTCTCTCAAAATATGCAGCATCATTTCCAAGTTTGAGGCATTTTGTCGTGTGGTAATTTCTCAGTGGATTTTTCCTGGCTACTACCATATTAGTGAACATCACTGTATTATCCTTTTCTGTGAAGTTTCTTCAATCACATGTATTCAAATTAAAAATAGAGGGTAGCAAAAATAAACATTTTTAGTTTCCTGCTGATTGTGTTTCAGTCTTACTGTTAGTATTTGAAAGATTGTTTTTATGCTTCTAAACATTCCATATTCATTGGAAATAAATAATTACCTCTCCTTAATACTAAAAGAAATTAAAGAAATCAAAAGAGAAAAACATTCCTGGTATTCTTGGTTAAATAAGAAAAAAATAATCATCTTGAACACTCCTTTCAATATATGCACCAAATATATTTAGTGCAGACTTCTATAATTTTCCTTTTTAAAAAAGAAAGAAGAACTTTATAATTTGCTTGCACTTCTAATGCCATGTAGCTGTTTATTTTCTACAGAGAAAAGGATTGTTAGAAAATATCTAAACCCCTTTATTTTCTTTCTTCTTCTAGTCTCTGGATAAAATATGGTTTTCTGTAATTGCAGCATAATTGTACTTAAATAGCTTGACACATCTCTCATATCTAGCTCTCCATTTGAATTAAAAGTAATATTTGATGGCAAAAAGAGTGTGAGCTAGAAAATTATTGAAAGAGAAAAAAAAAATACTGCTAAGGTCTTCTGAAAGTAAGGTAAAACACAGAAATTTAATCTAAGGAGATTAAAACACTACCAAAAATAAATACATATAAATTTTAAAACCAGCTTCCTTTGGGGGAGAAAAGAAATCCCAAAACAACAAAAGAAGTAATACAAAATTTAGATACTAACTTGGGCAAATTAAAAGCTTGCAAAACCCCACAGTTTTCATAGGTATTGATGGGACAGTAGGTGGCAAAATAAATATGAGTTTGATATGCCTTTGCATCAGAAAAGAGGCCTGTAGGTTTTGGAATATAAATGCAATTGTATCAAGAAAAGAAATGTCTAAAAGAGTTACATTATATAAGCTCCTTATAAACCATTATAAATATTATTATATCTACTGGAAAAAATTACAATTTGGGCAAAATAACAAATATTAAATCCTCATTAAATTATAATCTTCAGAGCTGCTAGTAAGGGCAATAAAAAGAATTTTATGAACAGTTGGAATTAGCACAAAACAAATACTTGCTTGACATTTGAAGAGAAAAAAAATGTTGTAACTGTGTGGAGAAGTAGTTGCTTTTTACTTTTTCTTCTGCTTTTCATAGAAGAAAAGTTCATAAATACAGTAGATTTCAAATGCTATTTGGTTCAAAAAGACAAAGCAACAAATCAATTTGTCTCTATTTCCTATTGATATAACTGTAAGAGCAAAAAGGCACTCCAAATTCCAGTACTGATACCAGCTTTAAAGAATACCAAAGCAGACACTATATATTTAACATATGACCTTTACCTACTTGCTCAAGATTGCAGTGGCCGTAGACTTAGCAGGACATTCTGAATAAAGCTTAACAACAGGCCATGTGATGTTTGAAGACCATGTAAAACTAGAGATGCAAGTAGGCCCAAACAGCAATTCTCCACAGTCTTTACTTTCAGGGTCTTCCTAGGTGCTTTCTTTTCTGACTGTATGAAAGCTTATTTGCAGCCATTTTACACAGCCAGTGTGCAGTTACTAAAAGTTAGTCTCAGTTTCCAAGATAGAGCACTGTGACCATAACCTTTCCTTTCATGGAAGCCTTTCAATTCTCATTCAGTTCTCTTCTTTTAACTGAGGTTGGACCTACATCAAGAAAGAATAATATCTTCATGCCCTTAAACATAACCTCTTCATTTTTTCCTACCGCCTGTAGCATTCTATCCTTGTCCCAGGTGTACAACAAGGTCAAAATCACGGTCCCTCCTACACTGTTAGTCACAGATGGCCTCGATGTGGGATTCCAATGGCATTTCTGATCCAGATTAGATAGTCTTTCAAGTTTTGTGACTGAACTACATATGAAATTTTCCATGAAAAAGATAGTGTCAGGACTTCATGTCCCCTCTGAAATTCTCAGAAGCTTAATGTCCCTTCTTTGTTGTGAGTCGTCTGAAATTTCAAGTTCTTTTTGTGTCAATAAGATTTTGCTTAAGGATTTATTATGTCTTGTCAGTGTTTGCTTGTTTCCCATTTTCCAGAAAGGTTTGAATTTGAACTCAATAATAATTTAAAAGAGAAAGGGAAATGCTAGACTTTTGTCTTGGGATCTTTACCTCTAAATCTAAAAAAGAGGGCCTAGTAATTCAAACTAAACTGAGTCCAGTAATTCAACTCTAAATCTAAATAAATATGACACTCTAGTTATATTTTCATATTAGTATGCTTTCATTCCCTGTATATTTATCAGCTATGTTGTACATGACTAAAACACAAGCTTCTGTTTTGAAGCGCAATTCATAAATACCACACTAGAAGACTTAGTCTGTAGCTGGATTTCATACATTGGGAATTCAGATGGGTAGCTGATTAAATTGATTTTTTTTTTTAAATTGAAGATAAGAAAACCAGATGGTTCATCACAGATAAATTAATATTTGAGGGGACTGTATAACCCTCAGTCATGTATCCAAGGTTCTTCATATTCAATCACTCATTCATTCATCTTTTTTCATTTTTGTTATAAAGCATTTTTAGGTTACAATAAAAACATTTTAAAAATCCTTTGAAATATCTATGCAGACTAAAAATTATTATTTTTGAGTGAAGCCACACTTCACTTTATTTTTCCACAGCATTCCTTGACCCTAGCAGAGAGCATAATTCAATACACATAACAAAGCCATTAGATTTAGTCTATTCCGGATAAACATGTAGAAACATAATAAAAAGATGAAGCGCTTCCTAAGGAGATGCTGTTATGATTTTTTTCTTCCCAATAATGAAAATCACTCATATAAATATATATTTATATAGCTGAAGTTAGGTTAAGAAGTGATGGATCGAAAGAGGATATTTGTGTCACTTAAAAAGTCATGAACGAAGCAGCCATATGTGTGACAACTCTGTGATAAAGTTTGGTGTTAAAAGAGATGACCAGGCTATTTCCATCTGTAAATATCAAATTTCAATGTTGTGTCCATTCATTCTGTTTGGATGAACTATTTTAAGATCAAGCTTCAAAAATACTTACGGGTCTCAGACTGAGAAAAACCAACCCCCCAAATATTTCTCCTCAGCTGTACTTAATGCTAAGTAAATAAACAGAATAATGTTATTTGTAACTGAAAAATACGAATAGATAAAAAAAGGTTCCTTAATTTTTCTCTTATCCTGAGAAAATTATTTTAAAACAGTGAAATAATCAAATAAAGTTTAAAATCTAATAAATTCAAGTAAAAGGGCAATGTAGTCCTCAGAGTTTATCATCTATGCAAAATGGAAAACCAGAAATGCTTACTTGCAACAGATTTTAGAGATGCCTTGTCCATTACCATTCTCAAAACAGGATTATCATCAAGACAAAGCCAGATCAGTCAGATTTGAAGCATGAAAAATCAATCCGCAGACATGGGTTTTAATGCATCCCCTCTGGACAATATTTTACAGTGATGAACTTTCTGCCAACTGAAAAGGGTTTTTTCCCGAGGTTTAATCTTCCCCTCAAAACAACTCTGCTACACCATCTGCAGCTACAGGGAGGCATTTGAATCTGCTTTCTTTGAAACTCCCCTCCAAATAATTATAATATCAGATCATCAGGTTTCTCTCTACCAGACTAAATAAATACAGTTCTTTCAGTTTGACCTTCTTTGTAGGTCATGCTCTAGTTCTCTCACCATCTTGGTAGCTGTCCACTGGGCCCTGCTGAATTGCTCAACCATTTTTTTGCAGGCCTTTTCACCATGGCAACAAGTAATACAGAACTGGGCCCAGTAATTCAAATGTAGCCTCCTGAGGGCCAAGATGAGATAATAATAATGATGGGATAATAATTTAACTCAAGTCGTTGGTTCTCCTCCTCCTAATGTAGCCCACTATACACTGAACCTACAATGAAAGACACACTTTGGGTTTACATAATGTTGGTGCCTGCAGTAACACTGAAGTCCTTTTCAGCTAAACTATTTTTCAGCTATTTTATTCTTACACTGTTCTCAAGCACATGGTCACTCTCTCCAAGGTGCAGAACTTTTTACTCTCTGTGATGAAGATGAACATGCAATTTTCTCTGCTGATAACGTTGAAAAGTATGTATGTCCTCCTTTAAAAAGACTGAAAAATTTCATCATATTGAATCTTCATCTACTATGTGATTTAAGAGGGTAGATAGTGTATATTTTCCTACATATATATGCATTAGCCTAGAACCCACAAAGCTGATGGAAGTTTAGGTGAAAACTAAGATTCTCACTAGGTCAGTCCCAAAGCAATATTTACAGGAGCAAAATGTATGAACCCAGTGGATTATTTCTATGCCCAAAATGTTAAAGTACCATGGTGTGTGCAGGAAGCAGCTGTAAATTTTAGTCATTCTAGATTTTAAACAAAACATAATATATTATATGTCTCATTTTATAGAATAAGTACACCCAAATATTCATGGAGATAATACTGATGATATTTGATACCAGTTTTGTGGAATCATTTAATAGGTCTCCAACACAAGGTTCACTGTGCCTTTCAGTGTTGCTTGTGCTGGACTTTATAAGCTGCGCTTTCGTCATCTCCTTTACTACTGTGTTAGAATTCTTAGAAGTCTTAGTGGTTTCTGCCCTTCACCATGTATCTTATTTGCTTAGCTTCACCTACAGTCAGTAGTGATGTGGCAGTAAAGCCCTGGATTCCTCAGTTCTACGGACCAGATGTAGCACTAAGGCCTTACAAGCAATAGGATAGTAGTAAACTATTACAAACTTTTGATGGAAAAGTCCTTCATAATGACTAAATTATATTAAAATGTGTTTTTCCATTTATTTTATAACCTGTAGATAAGGAGACTAATCAAATATATTGCAGTTACAAGCAGATTCAAACGGCCAACATTTCAATGTAGCATTTTTAATGGATGTGGAGAAATCCACTCTAACACTATGCAGGTAAAATCTTGACATATACAATATGGCAATCAAATACATATTGTTATGGTAGTTTACTGTGTTTCACTGAGAAGTTATGTAGTGTAAAATTTTAACTGAATTCCAGCATATTCTCTAGTTCTTCGTCCTATGAACTTCTGAGATTGTTTACAGCTTCCCTCTAGCAATACAAAATGGTTTTCTATGGAATTGACCTTTAAGACAAAGTCTTTCTAAAGTATTAGAAAGAAAACAGCTGATATAAGCTGCATAAACTTTAAGGGAACTAATAAGAAAAAATCTTAGTGTAGATGTGAAGACACACAGACTCCTCATTCATCATTGTGCTGTAATCATTATTATGAGAAGGTAGACTAATGTAGTCCTCCTCAGTGTTTCAAGGTTTAAAGGACCTGGCAAGCAAGTTTTACCTTCAGAGCTAATACAGAGTCTTGGGGGAGGCAGGACTCTTCTATCCTTGACCTTAGACATTCAAATATTCTGTGTTAGGATAATTTTTGTCCACGATTGACCAAGGCTAATTTTACAGGCAATAGATAGCTTGGTAATCACTCAAGGAAATATGGTTTTAGATCAGAGCTCAAATTTTTATTAATTGCCCTACAGAGCTTTTATTTCTCCTGCTGAATCTAAGATGAGTCTAGGATGATTATCAGAAAAGTAGAACTCAGAACACTTTTCTGCTATCCACACATAAATTCTGTTTGAGTTTGTGTAGGGGGCTTGAGATATTCTTGTGGGCATATGAAAGAGAACATAAAGACAATTCATGTTTGTTTATTTTCTGAAAGGACAGGTGGATCTGAGGTAGGATACCTAGCAAACTCAAATGTCTAGAGGAATGTCTGTGTGGGAAATTGAATTAAAACCCCCAGATTCTAAGACAGCAGAAGTCATGGCAAACATCCACCAGCAAAATTTGAGGATATTTATTCTTTGGTTCTTAAAGCACTTTTAATAAAAACACCTATGCCATTTATCACACTTCGTTAATTGAACCTGTTTCTGACACTTACAAAGTGCTGGTAGTGTGCTAGACCTGAATGTGTCTTTCAAAGATATTTTGTAGCTTTTTTATAACTGCTCCATTTATTGAAATTATTACAACCACAGCCAGTAGTGGAATAGCTAGGGCTATCAAAGTCAAGCACTTTTGATCAAATACAGCCATGCTATAACATGTTGAGTGAGATTTACAGAACATTTGTTAAATGATTGGTATTTCAGTGACATTTTGTAAATTGGAAAGGGAATTAGATTAAATTCAAAATTAGTAGTAAACCACAAATATGTTATTGCATTCAAGACTGTATTCCTTTTATATCATGTTTATACATGGTCTAAATAATTTTATTCTGGTTTGTGGCAATTAACCACTGTTAGAAGTATTCAAATTGTTTCACTTGATTTTTTTGTATGTTTGTTTTTTTATTTTATCTTATTTGTTAAAGCTCTTATCTCTTCATAGGCAATAAAAAATATTTCGTCAAAATTGTTTGCATGGTTTCTCTTCTTAATGAGCTGTCATGATACACAGCTTAGAAAGGGACATAATTGTGTGTCTGTACAGAATAATAAAAATAGATTCTATATCAACCACACAGTTTTGTTTTATCATTAATATCCTTCATTTCAGTACTCAGAGCTTCTGAGTACCCTGGGATGTTTTCCAGCAGAATACATTAATGCATTATGTTACTCACAGGACAATGGATTGCTTCTGACTTGCTTTTGATGTATGAAGTATTTTCTTGGATGGGAGAAAGATTGTTCATGGTGAAGTATAATTAATTTAGCAAAATGAACATTTCATCCTTAGCGTCTACATCTCCTTATATTTTGCTCTTCTAATGCTTAGTTTTACATGTTACTGTTTCTATATAAGTTACAACCACTTGTTTAAGAGACAGTTATATAAATAATATTCATAATTAAGTTATTTTATTTTCTTTGATTTCACCAAAATTTTATTCAGTATTTTAATTAAAACACATATGTTTAATTGTTTAAATATGATTGTGTTGCCTTTTCAACATTTTAACATGTGGTCTTTTAATTATATAGATAACTTTTTTAATTGCTCAAGGTCTTATTCTAAAATCAAACTAATTTTCTTTAACTCCAGGTTGCAACATCCAGTTCTCCAATTCAAAACCAGTGTATGGTCAAGTCTTCCACAATGTCTATGCTACAAAGAGGAAACATTAACAATGCACTTGGATTTACTGCAAGTATATAACTGTTTAATGGCTTTCTTGAAAAGAAATTTTACAGAAAATGGGAACTCAGAAAAGTTGCTGACCAGGATTTATTAAATCATTTTCTGTGGTAAAACACAGGATATCACACCATCTATCTGGGAGAAGGTGAGAACTGAAGTAAGATTTATGCAATGCAGGTAGTTTTTTAGATGGAGAGTATGCTTCAGACTCAGGCTATCAGATGTATTCAAGTAAGATAAGCCCCAAGACTGATTCTGTTTAATAATTTCATAAATTATTATTTGGGGGGGAGAAGAACATGTAAAGGAAACTCATTTGCAACTGTCATTGATTGACACAGGCCCAATGCTAGGCACACATGAAAGCTATTTGCTCACCCTCAACTGCCACAGCTGGGCAGAGGAGAGAAAAAATAAATTAACAAAAGGTTTTTGAGTTGAGATAAGGACCTGGAGAAAATATTTCAAGGGCAAAAGAGGCTCAGCTTAAAGTTGCAAAGTGAATTTATTACTATCAGGGTCAGAGGAGGATAATGAGAAGTACAATAAACCCTTAAAAACACCTTTTCACCCCGACCCCTCCCTCCTTCCCACTGAGAGCACAGGGAGAGAGCACATGGGGTTTTGGTCAGCTTATCACCCGAGGTTTTCTTCTGCTGCTCTGGGAGAGGAGTCCTTCCCCTGTGAGGCCGTGGGGCCCCTCCCATGGGAGACAGTTCTCCATGGAGTTCTCTGGTGTGGGTCCACTCTCACGAGTAGCAGTCCTACAGCACCTGCTGCAACATGAGCCTCTTCCACAGGCAGACATTCCTCCCAAAACTGCTGTGGTGTAGGTGTCTCTTCCCACATGGTGCAGGCCTCCAAGGAAAGACTGTTCCAGCCTGGAAGCAGGGTCTCACCTCTCCATTGAATCTCCCACTGGATCACAGTCTCCTCCAGGCATCCACCTGCTCTGGCATGGGCACCTCCCCCACAGGCTGTGTATGGATCTCTGCATCCCCCATGGATCCCCATAGGCTGTGGGTGGATCTCTGCTTCCACTGTGGATCCCCACAGACTGCAGGGGCACAGCTGGTTCACCACGGTCCTCACCACAGCCTGCAGAGGAATCTCAGCTCCAGTGCCTGGAGCACCTCCTCCCCTTCCTTCCCCACTGACCTTGGCGTCTCCATGTTGTTTTCCCTCACATATTCTCGCCTACTCCTCTTCTCTGACTAGGAAAAAAACTGTGCATGCCCCACTTTGTTTTGATTTTTTTCTTAAATACATTATCACAGAGACATTACCAGCCTCTCTAGCTGGCCCGGCTTTGGCCAGCAGCAGGTCCATCCTCAGAGGCATGAGGCTTTGCTGGAAATGGTTGAAGCTTCCAGCAACTTCTCACAGGAGCCACTTCTGTGGCCCCACTGCTACCTAAAACCAGGCCATACCAAGCCAACATATTTACATAAAGCTAAAGAAAATCTAATGTATATAAAAAAAAAATCAGACGTCTGGCTAGAAAGGAGGAATTCACCTTGAAGAACATGCTAATGAAAATGAAGAAAAAATAAATGCTGCAAATGTGAGGAAGAGTAATTGGAGCTAAACAATAAACAAACAAAATAAACCCGTTGTAGTATAAATAAAAAAATCTGCTATATGAGTCCTCTTTGTGGGAAGTGGCTGTCTATACAACAGTGTTCAAAAGTACCATAGGCACATTTACATATTCCCATTTCAAGTCTGAAAATAAGTTTTCTTAACAATTATGTGTTTTCAAATAACAAGGAATAAGAAATTAAAAAGAGACTGTAAACGTGCATTATCATGGTCTGGTCCAGGGGTAAAGGTGACACAACCTCCCTCGCCAGAAGTATCTTTAAAAAGACGTCCGGATTGATGGGGCACAGGCACTCTCAGATGCAGAGTAACCAGCTCTTTTGTGAGGCTATCTGAGCAGCAGCACTCTTAGGTGTAGAGTGATCAGCTCTTCTGTAAATCTGCCTGATCAGCACATCCACACTTGCCAGCTTGGGCAACACAGGAGTAAAAGCAGTGAGATGGGATCTTTTCAATCTCCAGGATGACTGCTTTTTTTCACAAGGCCCAAAGGGAAAAGAGCCAAATGACCCAAGAGGAGATGGATTATATAGGACAGCCAGGGTTGGGGTTTCACAACTTGGCCAATGGGGAAAGGAATTGGGTAAGGGGCCAATTAGAGAAAGGATCCAAAAAGGAACCAATCAGGAGGGGTAAAAACTAGGAACAAGGGGAATAACCAGAAAGGTATGAAACATTGACATGGCAAAGGCTCACGAGTTGAAGCATTTTTGTTCACTCTGAGCTACAAGAAATCTCTCAAGGGGCCTTCCCAAAGGAGAGTCAATGTTGACTGGGGCAGCCTAAGGGCTGAAAACTCTCCAAGGGAGTAAATCATCCTCTGTGGTGCAGGGACCACTGCAGTGCATCAGGTTTTAGGAGCTTGCTGAGTTCAGTAGCCCAGTGGAGACAAGGCTGGTGTAGATCCATGTCCCCAGTTCACATTTTTCCTGGGGTTTTTTTCTTCTTTTTTTAGATTTCCTGCTACTTTGTTCAGACCAGTTTTCTAGAGAATGTATCTTAGCCTTAATTATGCTACTGATCAATATCACTTTTGCTTCTGGGAAGTGGGGATACTCTTCTAGTATCTCAACCTATAAACTAATTTAAAGCTTTCCCTTGGTTTTTTTAGGTTGTTCTAGTAATGAAAATGTCTTCTCATTTTGTGTTGCACTTTTTTTTTCATCATATTTCAAATCCCAGATGTCTTTATAAAATTCTAGGACTTAAAACCCCCCCCCGCACTTCATTATATTTCATCTTAATGAGCATTAGCTTCCTCATTTTCATAAATAAAGTAATCTGCATTGCTGGTAAAGCAGTATTTCCACATGAAAGATAGTTTTATTCATTGCACTGAACATACCTTTCCCTAAAGAATAAAAGGGAAGAAAGATTCCTATGGTTCTTTCTTCTTCCTTTTCATTCTTGACTGTGTTTACTTTAATCATTTAGAAGCTAAGAAACTCAAGATTAATTCCCTTAGAAACTGAGATTAAATGATGGACAAAGTATGCAGGAAAGTTCTAAATAAATTGCATTCAAGTGAGCAGACCAGAATGGTTGCCTGCAGATTGCTCCTTAATATAATTTCAGTATAATCAAAAAGCAAGGTCACGTGCAAATAATTACTGCCAGCAGTGCTGGGACTGGCTCTCAGCAAGATGGCTTCAAATAGATGTTAATTTTTGTTTGTACTTTAAGAAAAAATGTAGCCAAAGTGTAACAAAGGCTAATGGACGTTTCTAAAACTGGTGACATTTGCTTCAAGCCACATCCAATATGCTCAGCTTAAGTACACACGTGAACACCTAGGCATGCTATGTAAGCATATAAGCACTGACACATATGCATGAGGTTTCCATTAAAAAGTAAAAACAAAACCAACTATTGACCAAAGAAGTAAAGAAAACACAGAACACAGTGTGCACAAATAATAGTGGGAGTGGAGATGCCAGTTTCCATTTACATATATTGAAACCAACTTTTATTTTCCCAAATACTAATTTGGTCCTTTGGTTGAAATGGGGATGTTTTAAAAGCTAAAAGTGTCTAAAGCAGAGAAGCAAAACAGCTCAGTTAACTTGCTGCTGATTTTCACACAAGGCTTAATGAGGCCTATACATCACATTAAAGAAGATGAAAAAAAGGTCAGCAACAGTTTTCTTTCGTATTTCTTTAAGGAGAGCCTTGTGGTTTTTTGCATGAGACAGCAGTCTTGAGAATAATCAATTTTCATGACTTCTTTTCATAGAGTTCTTGAAAGACTTTATTTTCAAAGTTGAGCTCAGACAATGTCTTTCTGTGTTCTCTGGGTGACTTATCAATTTTGAAAATGTGGATCATGGTATGTTATGACATAGCTTAATAGTTCCCAATAATGAGGCTCTACTCCGCAACTATTACTACTGTCTCAATCAGACAATGGAAAAAATAAAAATTTTGAGTGTTTTGTCTTGCTTTAACCTTTTAGTAGAAAAGTTCAGCCCTATAAGTGTTTGGAATGGATAATTTGTACCAACACCTACAGTACAAGGAACTGCATTGTTACCCATTAATCAAACAGAAAAATAAGGGCACAATTGTAAAATAAGGGCATCAAACAGAAAAATAAGGGCACAATTGTAAAAACTATGTTAAATTTAATACACAGATTTTCTTTGCTTATAGAAAGAACATGTTGGAGCCACATGAATGTCAGTGGAAATATTCACAGCCCAAGATGTATTTTTATAATGGGAAAATAAAATGGAAAATTAAATTCTGAAGTGCAGTTTTTCCAGGGAAAGTTGCATTAATTTTACACAAATGTCTTTATTTATCTTTAATAATAACTAAACCATCCTTTCCAGGTAGAACATGAATACTGGCACATCTTTTTATTGTGACTACAATGTCATAAAACTGATTTACTCAACAGAGAGAGAGAAAAACAAACAAACAAACAAACCAGAAAAACAACAAAAATATTTCTGAGGGGGAAAAAGGAAAACAAGAGGCAGTTTTCTCCAATAAGAAAAACAGCAATTCTGGATTTGGGATTTGTATGCTGAGTTTGTTACAAAGAATTAAGGAAGATTTTTTTTTTCTTTGTGGATTAGTATGGGGTTTTTTGCATTCCAAAGGACTTAATATATTTTTTCTGCATAAACAAATCATGTTAATTTTAATTATTGAAATTTTTGCTAATGATTTAGTATTAATTGTTGATGCTATATATGGTTATCTAATAATGCAAAGGTTGTATAAAAAAGTAATAAAAATGCACAACTCTATAAAGGTGTTTTATAAACAGCACCTACTGTTTCATTTTAATTTCTGTAAAATTTTGATGTCTGTAATAAAAAACTAATACTAAAGGTGTTCACTTAAGTATTCAGGAAAACAAAAAGAGGAGGTGAGCCTAAACACTCATGACTGGTGCCTTATTCAAATTAACTTATCTTGAAGGGAGCTGAAGCCAAGTACACATCTTAGTTTACCATTCTAACCTGATTTGAAGAGGGAGTGAAGAATGGCTTTAATGTTGTTTATATCATGAGTTTCTGCTGTACAGCCATTTCCTTCACTTTTCCTGCTGCTGTGAAAATTCTGCACCTTAAAGACAAGGTCAGACAGAGTCCTATGACTGGAGAGGAAAGAGGCACAGGGAATTGCCAAGGAAGGTGCTTAGCTGTCACCAGTAGTCTTTGTGTGATAATGCCAACTAGAATGACTGGGGCTAAGGGAGGAGAAAGAATTATTTTCAGTCTTGCTTTGGAAAAACACTGGCAAGACCTGGTCAAGAACTTGCGTATCCAAGCTAAAGAATGCTGGCAAAAAGATTATTAAAAGACTTAAAAGCTAGCATGAGTCTTCAGGATTGCTTTGAAAGGAACAAGCAGATGGAGAATGTTCAGAGTGGACAGTTCAGATGGAAGTCCAGTAATGAGGTTCTGCTGGCATTACAGAACACACTGAGATGCCCATGAACCCATATCTTCACCTGTCAGCCTGTCCCAGTCCCCATGGCTCTGCTGGCCACGCTGGGACTGTGTTCCCAGGGATCTGCCGTTCTTGATGGCAAGAACTAGCTATTCAGTTGAACCAGAAGTTTCTAACTTTTCCTCATATATCTGAATTCAACTCTCCAAATTTCAGACACTGTACAACCAACATGCTAACATGCATGGCATAAAAGTGTATATGGGTTTAAAAATAAGCTACCATGTCGTATTTTTAATTGCATTATTAAAAATATAGCTGCAAAATGTTCCAAGCCTGTCATTTTGTTCATACTTTATCACATAGAGATCACCTTATTGTATAAGAAAATAGTAAGCTTCCATAATTTTCTGCTTTGTGTATATGCCCATTTACCTTTACCTATATCTAGCTTCAGAACATGGGAGGAATAAAAATGTTTCACGCAGCTTAATTTCTTGTCTGATGTGAATGCCTGTCAGATAGGTGGGAAGTGAACTCAAAAAAAAATTCACCAAGCTGTACACTTAGTGTCAACATCTGAATACACAGAATATGTATATGAGCTATGGAAAAACAGCATTGTGCTCTAAATACAATACAATACAATACAATAATATTTTTCTTTCTTGTACTTTTTAATGAAACCTGGAGTATCTGAATAACTTACCATGAATTCAATCCTGAAAGCATTCTAAAAAACAAGTATTCTTTTTCTTTTTTTTTTTTCACATCTACAATCACTCACAGTTCTTTTCCACATTTAAGAACCAAAAGGAGCCTGTACACACATAATATAATTAAAAGCATTGTGCTCTGTTGCAACTGGAACTTACAGAGTGATAATGGAGATAACTGCTGAATCATTAATATGATAAAAGCAGAGCATAAGACAATACTTTTATAATATAATTTATTTCAGGAGCAGAATATCCTCTTAGATGCTATTGATGTGCTTTAAATTATTCTCTGTGTTTAAATGTAAAAAAAAAAAAAAAAAAAAGAAAAAGCAAGTGTTACATGGGAGTGTTAAAGAGGAAAAGGGAAAGTTTACATTCAAAATGTATATTTAGCCTGAAGTGTTACTAAAGCTTCTAGTCTGTGTACCCTCAAAATCACACTACTGATAACTACATCATCAATAACCACTCAGCCATCACTGTAATGTCATTCAAACACTAATAAACTGACATATTATCTTTCGTGGCTAATTATAGGTAATTTTAAAATTGTTAGAAAAGTGTTAAAATTTTATTTTTTAAAGAGATAAAAATGAGTGTTTAAGGGAAAAAGTATCTTTATGCCATTCCTCCAGTGTGTGTTCTAAGTTTTGTTATCCTTAAAATCCGACTAATATCTTACCTACTAAGGTCAGTTTAAAGACTGCAGTGCTGATATTTTATGTGACTTAGTTTATTGATCGCAGTATGGCAGTCTAATTTCAGAACTGATAGCTATAATTCTTATTTTAAAATGTGCTTTGTGATTTTGGTCTAATCAGCACATTATCTGATCAAATAAGAAAGCAGCTCCAGATTAGAATTTCTAAATGAAGGTGTAGTCCTGTGAAAAAGGCATTTATGCAATTATTACGCTCAGTGGAGAATTAAGTAACACCCTTAAGGGAGCCTACAGGCATCTTTATTCAAAGCACCTTAAGTTACCTTCTCAGTTGTCAAAACTTCACGTACCTGGAGTTATTTTTCTTGCTACAGGGTCTGGCTTCCAGTAGCTGAGCCAAAACAGTGCTGGGTCTGCATTCAATATTATTCCTGGGTGTCCTGGGGGATGCATGGAAATGGATGCCCACCTCTGGCTAGCTGAAAACCTCACTTGATTTGAGTAACACCTTCAACAACGCTGAACATATTGATCTGGGGTGAAATTTTAGATAATTATATAATTCTATTGTTCTTACATGGAAGACACCTGCATGAAGCTGTGGGGAACTACACGGGACAGAAGGGAGATATG
The DNA here is from genome assembly GCA_013401135.1 of Cettia cetti. Classification (NCBI taxonomy): domain Eukaryota; kingdom Metazoa; phylum Chordata; class Aves; order Passeriformes; family Sylviidae; genus Cettia; species Cettia cetti. Next base: position 3,091 of record VZUI01026603.1, on the reverse strand, counting down.
TGCTATTCCAAGGTAACAACTGGGGATAGGCTAGGACAACCTGGGACATTTCAGATACTTCTAATCAGCTCCATTTAGGCAACAGAATTAAATCCTGGTTCTCTTTTAGATATAATGGCAGCTTCCACATTTAAAGAGCTCTTCAGTTTGCTATAGAGAGGCATCTAGTTGTTTTGGTTTTTTTTTAAGAGGAGTAAAAAACAACTGCTGGAAGTAATTACAAAGGACTTACAGACAACCTACATCTTTCTGGAGCAACAACTGGAAGCCGGGCAGGTTACTGTAAGCTTTAGTAAGGTTCAGTACTTATGTTTGGATAACTAAATTTGGCCTCTGCCTTACACACTGAGGTTAAAATATATATATATATCCTGAACTTCAAATCAGTTGTAATCATTTGAGAGTTCCTAAAGCATAATAGACATCTTCATAGGACAATACAGGGGACATATAGAGAGCCAGGCCTTTCAAGAAGACTCTTGTTACATCCATGCAAAATGTCCCAAGACATCTCAAAGAGCACTAGATGTTTAAGTGCAGGCAAAGGAATCAAGTCATAGATGCATGACCTTCAGAATAATATCTGAAATATTATTCACTTGTTCTAAGCACATATGGCCATCTAAAGGAAATCTAAAATAAATTAGTCGAATTATGTCTTTGTGAACCTCACTCTCTCTTTTTACTTAAAGGAAACCAAACTTCATTATCATACATATGCACATATAAAGATGAGTGAGATTAATCTTGTTTTCAGAGTGAATGAGACATCATTTGCAGAAATGATTCCAGGTTACAATTTGTTTCCACTCCTGTGGTTATTAGTTGCACTAGAAACTCCATATACGTAAATGTTGAGATAAATTACCCATAAATAAAACACTTCCATTAAGGAATAAGGTTCCTTATTCTTATGTTTTTGCTATGTTCTTGCAAGAAATGTGATTTTATCTTTCATCTGAGTTGTAGCAAGACAATTTAAGACACTGATGAAAAGACAGACCTTGAGGAGTTTAAGGAAAGAATGAAATGCCTGTTCTTCTCAGAAAGATAACAGGAACAGACATTTTTGTGAGAAAAAAGGAGCAGTAACCACAGAAAAACAATCATGCTTATTGCTAATTTTGAGAGTGGAGAGGGAAGTTTTAAGATAATAAATGCATAGGAATACAGGAGAATTAGTGCTCAGTGATAAGGAGCAAGGATGGGATACTGCCATATCTGAGACAAAATTTTGTAGAGCTTTTTTTGAGAAGAGCGACTCAGTAGGTAAACCCATGTGAGAGGAAACATTGAAGATTTAGTAGCAGGAATAAATGTTAACATAATGTATGGATGGCTTATATTTTTTCTTTAGCTTTTCCTTTGTTATAAAGCCTTCAGGTAAATTATTTGTGAAATAGACTTTCCAATCTTGAATGATCTTCTGCAGCAATAAACAATTTCAGTTCTCATTTTACATTTTTTCTTATAAATTTAGTTCTGCTGGTGAATTTGCCTGAGCTGAAAAATCTTTAATATTCTTTAATATTATTTCTGTAAAAGTTCTTATACAAAAAATTGACTAAGTTAAATGATTAGTTGTCTCCAATTACTTCAACTGCAGTTCTGCTTTCGTTCTTTAGAAAAAATATTAGAAATTCTTACAAAGTGGCACTTGAATTTCTTTTCCAATGTAGTTTCTAATTTCAATAAATTACATTTCTTTCAAATATTTTGAAAGGCTCTCTTGTTCTTTTTTCTTAAATTCATTATGATATATTGTGAAAAAAAATTGAGATCCTTGAGAATGTGATAAAGTAAAAAAATATGTTTTAAGTAGCACATTTCAACAGAAGTGGAGGTTTGACTCATTTTTAGAGAATTATAATGGGAGAATCATTAGAAATAGAAAATACTGATGGTTTTAAACCAACAAGGATCCAGGACTGAGAGGAAGAAAAACTTAATTGATTTCAGAATTTTTTGTCCTTTATTTTTGTTTTAGTCTTCTGTTGAATTCACACACAAAATGAAGCAACTTGTGTGAATGAATAGATATGCTTCCTGTATATAAACTAGTCCACTTAGAATACTAAAAAGTATGGGAAGGCAACAGTCCAAAAATATGTGTATATCATTCAAAGACATCTTTCTTTCATCTTTCCATTCTAAAACTTTTTCCACAATCATTCTATGGAAATTTTATACAAAATCTCAAAAATGTTATTTTTTAGCTTTCCACTTCAGTTTCCATCCAACCAAATCAAGTCATTGCATGAATGAGGCACTGAGCCCATGATGGGCACACTATTACTGCAATGCAGTGCTGTGCTATGGAAAACAAGAACTTGAGGAAGTTTGGAGCACCATTCTGTTAGCTTGGATGTAGCATCTATATAATACACTGACTTCCACCTTGGTGACAATTTGGCTAGCAATGTCAAGAGCACATATGTCTGAAGACATATCCTAATACACAGCTTAGGAATACTGCCCAAACATCAATCAAAATCCATTTCTAAGCAGGGATGTCTAAAAAAGAAATTTCTTCTTCAAGTATGATTAAAGTTTACTTGAAATATTATACCAGAACCAAAATGCACTGAAAATCTCATATTTATTTTACTGTCAGGATTCTTAGAAATCCTAAACATACTGTGCTGTAAGTTATAAACATGCACATGCTTCCACAGTCCTTGTATACATCTCTTCATCCAGACTATGGAAAAGGGACTGGGAACTCTCCATATTTTCCTCAGAAACAGGTTGCACACCAGTTCCCATCCCAGGAGAGGCTACAATAGAATCAGCCTAACAATATCAAACTCATCTACTGGCTGTGATTCTTTGTCTTCTTGGTATTGTTGTTTTGTTTCAAATTATTTACTGAGTAGCCCAAAGGAGATTAGCAATTGGTCACTAGGTATGTTTTGCTAGGTTTCTAGTGACTGAAGAGCTCTGTCTTTTTGACAGCACAGTAAATTGCATAAGGATATTTTAATAACAGGCATCTGAAACATAAGATACACAAAATTCTTCCTTTCATCCACAATAAATATATATTCAGGAAAAAAAAAAAAAAAAAAAAAGACCAAAGCAGCAAACCCCT